>OY744540.1:49958265-49983265 GCA_963556195.1 Sepiola atlantica
ACTTTTCATCTTATAGTTGCATTTGTTGTGTTGTTGGGGTTTTCCATGGGGCATAGTTTCATACACCCATTTTTTAATTCAACCGTATATCACATTTTATAATTAATATACTTATGTAAACAGTTTTCCGTAATCCTTACAGTTTACGTTTAGGGTTTCATTCTCAATACCTTGAGTATGCTTTCATATTAGCGCAGTTCTTTTTTAATGGAATTAAATCAAATAAAGAAATCGACTAAAATCCCATATTTATTGGATGCTCCTAGAATTATTAATACTTAACAAATAACATACACATTAGTGTGTTGCTTTGTGTTCGAAGTATGCTTGAGAATGCTAAACCATATACAAATGGTTATTCGTTTTAGAAAAAAATGTAAGAAGTATAACAATTACATGATCTGTATTGATCAATAAAATATTCTTTCAAAACGTTCATTATATTTAGCTTAAATTAAAACACCTTTAAACTGAAATTGTGTTCATTTTAATTAAGTATTTGTATGAGTCAGGTTTTTCGACTAACAATATTAAAGTTATGATGTGACTAAATCAGAAAGGCTAAGACCTCTATAAAGAGTTTGTTTTCTCACGGTGAGAAACAGTTTCAATATGTCGTCTTACGTTTAGCTATTTGAAAAACATCGATTTACCAGTCACGAAACCTTAGCGTTGTATCGCACATCTTGAAATTGTTCATAAATTTCTACGGTAATTTAACAATTGTGAGTTTTAAGCGTTATAATAATGATTATAACTAATGACTCGCGCGTGTATATTAGACCGATCTCTGAGTTTTCGAATTAATTGTTTCGATTCGACACGAAATAAAAGAATTACCTTTTCTTTATCAGAACGTTTTTGTAATTACAATTATCGTCGTTTGTGTTTGTTGTCCTAACTTTTTTAAAAAGTTTGTTTCGTTCGAGTAGCATAGGCTATTAGAACTTCATATGTGATGTCCAATACTTGTAAATAGTAATTCATATTTACGTTAATCTACCGAATAAATTAAGGGGTACTTTATTTACTAAAGTATTTCTATGACTTATTAGAAGGGAATTGCAATTAAAATAAAAAACTCGTCATTTTACTTGGGACACTTATAGCGGTGTTATAGTATACACACTTTTCACTCTCTTAGAATGTGTCTAAAATTTGTTTAACTAATAATAATGGAATTTACTAAAAGCACTAATGTGTATTCTTAAATTTCCACCATAATCTGACTTACGCAAAGTTTGAGAAACTCTTAGAAATAATTATTAACAGAACAAATAAAAAAGATTCTTTACTCATGCAATGATATATGCATGAATGGACAAATGAACATTGATATTTTTACTGGCATGTTATTGTATCCTTCTCTTTCAAGAGAAACTCAAATTAAATAAAGACTTGTAGAATGAGAATCTCTGTCTTTCATTTCAGAATTAAAAATAACATATGAGTCGGGAGGGTTCCAGAGTAAGCGAAGAACTTGCTGAGTAACTAACATATATAAGGTCAGAGTGTGGCCCTGATAGATGGAGTCAGTCAAGGAGTGACATTATTTTAATCAGACGCTATTGTGCTCTATTCCCAGCTAAATTTGCTAGAGATCGTATGTCTGAATTTAACAGCTCTCGACATCAACCATCGATGCATGTCGGGGTAGGGCGAGTCATGGCATTTTTTCATGTCCTTTGTCTGTCTACCCTTTCTCTCTCTCTCTTGGTTGAATATATTTTTCTCTCTAGCTGTCTCTAATATTGAATAAATGGCTATCAATCTAATGTTTATAAAATCCAATTTCAAATAAGCGTTGTTCTTTTTCGCTGAAAGGAAGATACAAAAATCGTCTGTATCACAACAACGAGCGTGTGTATCGATATCATACACACAACATCATAACACCATGCGAACAAATCGTGTGTATACATGGCTATTTATATCCTGCCTTACTTTTTTATCAACGTTAAAATATGTTGAAAAATATATACAAGATTGCACAAATTCTAACAAAAATGATATCATATCTTATATAGTTTTCAATTGTTGGGTAGCCTTGTACCAAAAGAAGTGTGTCTAAACGTTAGCAATTTGATAGAAAGTAAATATTTGATCCCATGGATTTCAAGGAAGAGCAGTTGTCTACCTTTTGATTATAAAAATTCCCGGATAACGTGAAGCATGGACGCGACTTGTCTAAGAGATTGAAATTAATATTTCAGCGTGATTCTCTATCAGCTTATCCAGAATGTAATGTTTTCTTTCCCATCGACTCGTTTTCCAGACTCAAATAAATACCCTCATTATGAAGTCGTTAATAATACATGTAAATAATATATTTATTACTAATGGAGAGTATGTATATGTCTGTTTGTACGTATGTCTGCCTGTTTGAAGCTGAAACTATATGATTAATTTTGATCGCTCTATTTTTATATCTACTTATCAGCTCCTATACATATATCCATTCCAAAAGTTCCCCAAACATCACGCATCTTTCATATTTACATAATTAATTTGTTGTAAAGCTTGTAATAAATAACTATTCGCAAATATACACTCATGATTCGTTTTCTTCAGATTTCCAGATGTATTTAAAATATTGACCTCGATAATAATAGTATTAATATAAATCATGAATCGAATTCATAAAATACATTGTGTGTTTTATCTATATAAGAGAGATACGTAAATAAATAGAATTGCATGGAATATGATAGAACAGCCGGCGTCAACTCCAACATTTGGTTACCCGGCCTCTGATTATTAAGTATCAATTTCTATTTCGAACTCACAGAAAGTTATATTTCAAGACATTTCTATTTCAAGAAAGACACAGAGAGAAGGAGAAAGAGAAAAAGAAAGATGGACACAAGACTGGCACGTTATTTGATTAATAACATGCAACCAACACATCCTCTGAGATGTATCGCACGGGTCGCTCACAAATAATATATTTACTTTGATTGTTTTATAAAAAAAACCTTTTGGATTTGTTTGTTTTTTAATCCTATTAGAAATTATGTTTTAAAGCACACATTTATTCAATCAAATTGTTTGATTAAAAAAATAATTGATTTAACAATTACTATTTTTTAATAAAAAACAAACACATTTTACTGAGAAATTAAATTACTAAATTTCGAATCGTGTTTACTGTTTTTTAAATTTTTTAATTGTTTATTTTATTTGAGGTACACCTTTGTTTTTCGATTTGAAAAACTTAAAGTGTTAGTATCTATTTACGACCTTAAGTGAGTTCATGATTTTTTTTTAGTTTGCATTTTACGCCGTAAAGGGTACATTTTGTTTAACAACTATGTTTTTATTATTCCGTGTTTAATTTATTAAGATGAACGATGGGTTCATTTTCTATTTTCTTTTTGTGAAAAAAGAAACAAACGCATTTTACTGAACAATTTAATAACTGAATTTAAAATCGTTTTCACTTTATTTTATTTTTAAATTGTTGATTTAAAGTTAAGTATACTTTTTTCGCTTTGAAAAAACGTAAAATAGTATTATAATTTAACGACCTGATGTGAATTTATAATTACGATATTGTTATCACTTGATACCAATTGCGATAGACATGTACCACACGTTGCCAAAGGAGCATCAATTTGCGTTAGAGGTTCATAGCAAACTGAAACCCCTCTTGAATATCAAGAGGTAAGTTTAAACATTTGTGTTTGATACTCCGACATTTTGTTGCTTAATCGGTAGTAATCCAGTAAAAAGATTGTTAAAAAATGAATAAAGATAAGAAGGTAGCTCCACCAAATATAAATTTTGTTAAGCCGTCTTCTGAAACAATAAATAACTTCCAATTAAAAACTTTCTTTTATTTATCGAAGAGAATTTAAAGATTTTGTTTTCTAAACACTTTCCCAGCGGTTACATCTTACTAAGTTTGAAAAGTAATGTATATAGTACGTAACTTAAAGCAACTAGTAAATTATGCGCTCGGAAAGAGTTTATATTGGCTTGTATATAATATATATATATATATATATATATATATATATATATTAAGTATAATATATATGGAGTATTATATATATAGTATACTATATATATATATTAAGTATAATATGTATATATATAAATATATATATATATATATATATGTATAAAATACGTTATACATATATGTGTATATAAATTATAATATATATATATATGTATATAAAAAGCATAATATATATACATATATATATATATATATATGAAGTATAATATATTTATATATATATATATATATAAAAAGTATAATATATATATAAGTAATATATATATATATATATGTATATATATATATATATATATGTGTGTGTGTGTGCGTGTACTTAATAAATACATCAAATTTACTTCATATATGTACACATACAACAATGATTTTGAGTATTCATATTGCTTCGGGGGGTAAAAGTTTTCACTTAAATGTATTATGAGAATAACATAAAACTTACTGAAAGTTACTTCTTTACTATTGCTGGCAGAATGCTAACAATCTATCACCATAGGGTTAGTAAGTATATATTCTCGAGATTGACATAAATATTGACGACTTCAATAAGGGGCCCATTGAACACGTTGGAGGTTACAACTGAGGAAAACATTGTAAGAATAACATCCAAAATCATTATAGTTTTCTGAATAATCAGAATAATCCAAATTATCAATTTTCATAAAAAACTCATTTGCATAAAAACACTAATAATTATAATTGACAATGTTTATTTTTTATTAATTTATATTCGGTCATCGACAAACCTATTATTGTTGTACTAACATACAGTGAATATAAAATAATATTTAGTTACGTATTGAGATTGGTACTTAAGCCAGTTTTTATAAACGTTTATGTTTCGTTAGACTGCTTTAAGAAATTGCTAACAGAAAACTGTATTAGGTGGTAAAGTTCAAAAGCACCCAAACGTGCGAATCAGAAAATAAAAGAAACTGAATTGGATTAAGTATTACATCATAAAAGAAGAACAAGAAGATTTGTGAAATGCTTATTTAGTGTGTAGCTCGGTGTTAACCCGGACATCTAAAAATTAATATAGGGTCGTAGATCATAACAATTAGTGTTTTTTTTATGTTGTCTCTCATCCCTGCGTTAATTCATACGAGACCCCAAATCATATTGCATCTGTTAAATCTGCTAAAATACGATAAGACTGGATGTTGTCTTATCTCTTTCACCAGTCTAGAATAGGTTTTCTTAAGAAGTGTAATTACACCTCTTCAAGTAGTTGTGGCGCCCTTCATCTATCACCTCTAACAATCAACACTAGATGGCTATCACGGCCACGCAGAAATGAATGCAGGTATTGACGACAAAATAGATGACGGATTTAATAAAACACATGGATTTATTTGTATACATTTAATCAAAGCAAAAAAAAACAGGTGAAGAGTAAAAATGGCAATCATTAAAAATTGGTTTACACAGAATATAACAGTACACCCATATTTAATAATATTTGTAAAAATCTTATCACTGCTTAACACCTTACGCACCGTGGAAAAACACTTCATTATTTCTGTAAATTAACGGTAATTTAGATCATCATCATCATCATCATCATCATCATCATCATCATCATCATCATCATCATCATCATCATCATCATCATCATCATCATCATCATCATCATCATCATCATCATCATCACCATCATCAGCATCATCATCATAATCATCATTATCATCATCATCATCACCATCGTCGTCGTCGTCGTCATCGTGTGTCATCATCATAATCAGGGTTTTTATCAATCCGGGAGGAAAACCCCCTGGGTTTCTTTGCACACTGTTTCATCCACGGCTAGGTATGGCCAAATAATACCTAGTTGGCTGTCGAGGTCGTCTCTCCGGCAATATTTGCGGATTCAATATTATCACTAAGATAATGGAAAATATGTGTTTATCTTTACGCTACCTTGATGGTAGACTATAAATTTCAACCACATCAGAGAATTCAGTGATGTACTTCTATCGTAACAGGTTTTTCAATACTATTAAATATGATGATAATTATATCTTTTACAATTATGTTCATACATTGCTTAACATATGTCGGAAAGTCATAATGCACTCTATGTGACTAATTTAATTAGTAGGGTAAGAGATCAATAGTAAATTGTGATTGACCTAGCAACTCATGTGATAGGTTATTGAACTGTTAGTTGGTAAGAGTGAGACATTAAGTCAGTTTACAAAACAAACAAAAAAACACTGTTAGGTTACCATGTCGATCAACATTTCTTAGTATAAGCATAACAAGAAATGAACAGTGAAATAACATACGTTCATTGTTATCGAATAAACCAGCCGGTCATTGTTCGGTGAATTCGTTTAATAAATTAATATTCTAAATAATCTACGTAGTTTTAATCATAGATGCATTCCTATGTAAATGTCATATATCAAGACGCAACCCAAGTTAACGACACGTGTTCACGTGGGAATTTAAATTAATTCATGAAGACGTTCTATAAAATCAATATGCAACATGACATTCAGTCTAAAATTGCTAACCCTACAGCAGGTAATGAGCATAACACTTACTAGTGTGAGGTTATGGTAACATGGCGAACAAAGGTATAAGACACTACTATCTGTTCCGAATGAGGAACAACAAAACAGATAGAACACTACCTATTCCTGAATTTAAAAAACGGAGCAGATAATGTCTGGAATGATGCTATCATAAAAAAAGAACTTATACTATATTGCCCTAATTATTTGTATAATGAAAGATAGTAAATCAGTAAACTTCAGTTGAAATAATATAGTATCTTCAACGTACATGTAATTTAGTTTATTTACCATGTTGTCCATATACACATATTAGTGTTATTATTTGTAGAAGGAACCTCATGGCACGCTTATATTAATAAAAAGCGGATGCATTAACACACAAATATAGTATAGACTATTTCTTAAAGTCTGTAAAATAATAGCCCAGTCTACACAACCACATACATTAGCATGTGTGTATCCTCTCAATCCCCTATCGTAGTCTTTTTTAGTGGTTCTTTTTCGAATTCAGTGTTTTTTTACTTGTTTTAATTATTGAACGGATTTAATGCATTTAATTGAACATCTCTTTGTGAAATTTATAAACATCTCCATTCAATATTAGACGTTTATTCACTCATTGTGATGTTTTGTTGAGTATACTTCTACAGTGTTAGTGTTCACTTTTAAAGAAGGAAGTATGAATTATTTTAGCCAATTGATACTATGAAACTCGGGTCGTAATAAAAAATAACTGCTTCATTCATATTTATGTACGTTGTTTAATCAATTTTAAGATATTCGATAGCATTACAATGGTTTATATTCAACATTTTCTCACTGACAATATTCTGAGAATGTGTATGCGCCGTCATGTGTGGATTCGATATATTGATTAATCTAATACTAGATACAAATCAAAGCACATCAATTAAAACTTCGACACTATTTTTGAAACATTCCTCGATTGTGTTGCGTTCGTTGTTGCTTTTATTCAATGCCCTTATTCTTCAAGTTATCAATGGTATTGATCTAATGACTCGACATATCCTATTGGAAATCTAACATTAAAATCAATTCATAGATTTTCTGTTTTGCTATAGTTTTAGACATTGTCGCATGTGGCGTTGTGTTTGGCAATACACTAATAGAATGATGTGGGTTGCTGAATATAATATCATCAAATTAAATTCAACTGAAACCAACTTAGATGTTTTACTGTAGTAAGAAATACACCTGAAAATATACGAATATGCATATATATATATATATATATGTATATATATATATATGTATATATATATATATATATATGTATATATATATATATATATATATATATTATATGCAGCGCTTTAACGCTGCAAATACTATATATATTCATATTCGTGACACAGTGTGAATCCTTCGACTGACAGTAACAATAATCTTCTACACTGAATAATACGTTAGCCTGAATCACATGTGTCTGTAGGTGAATATTAAAATATTTATATAAATGACATTGCTACTGTATTGTTAGAAGATTCATTTCAACAGAGACGACGCCTCATTAAGAGAATAATTAAGCAGTCAATCAACCGTAATGCAAATGTTAAGCTTTACCCGTAGAACACTGTTATGGCTAGCTTACTCTGTTTGCCCGCCGACACGACATTATATTGAATATTTTTCCCACAGTATTTCCTTGTGTCCGATGGATAAAGTACCAAACTTTGTGACTTGGTTCGATTTTTTCAACCGACAATAATTATCATCTACAACACTGAATATTACGTAAGCATGAAACACATGTGTATGTATGTAAACATAAAAATATTTATATAAAAAAATATTGTATATATATAAGTATTTCTGAATAAGGTTTTATACTAACCTATATACACATGGCATGAGTTTCATGCCAAACCATGCAATCATCATTATAGAAGGAGATAATATGTATATAATTTTTGCATTTTTCTTAATCCTGAGTAAGTCTACAATAAAGTCGAAATGTTGATGAATACATAAATAGTATAGTTTTTGGCCCTCCTTTTTCATTTCATATATATATATATATATATATATATATATATATATATATGTATATGTATATATATATATATATATATATATATATATATATATATATATATAAATGCGTATCACGATTAGCAGTAAAAATGAATAAACCGAAGTGATTGATCACAACACTAAGAGAAAAAAAAGGTGCTTTCACATACAATACACTCAAGCATCCATTACAGAAGGAGGGGGTATGCCTTTTTTATTTCACTTTAACGTAAATTTTCTATATCGATGTCTAGTTGAGGGTGGTGATTGCTGCAGATGCTTCATTAAGGGTTATTTCCTATAAAAAACAGTTAATCCGGGAAAGAAAAACCTGGCTACATTAAATGGATGCTAAAGTGTATAGTATGTTTGTAAAACGTATATATACATACATATATATATATATATATATATATATATATATAAGATACGAGGTGAATGAATTTATCATATATTCATTTACATACGTCCAAAAATTCAACACAATCAACAGTTTTTCGCCCGATAGTATATATATATATATATATATATATATATATATATATATATATATATATATATATATATATATATACTTAGTAAAAAAATTTAATCGGTTTTGATATTATTCATCATTTTGTAAGCACAAATGTGAAATATTTCATATGGTAACTGTCGGTTGATTTTATATTATTTAGGACAAACGCTAAAGTAAGATATTTTACTCCATCCATTTCACTTATACAATTCTATTTTGGAAAACTATTTCATAATATATCGCGATCGTAATATATTATGATCGTTCCAAGTGATGCATACTAACGTAATGGCTATCTATGCTTTCAATTAAATAAGTTTGTACTTATCTATGTTTAACGGTTATTGTAAATGATGCTACAAAATACATTTGCTAGTATGGAACCCAATGTAATTACGAACTATATCATGACATGTTACTTTTATATGGAAAAGATAAATATTTGAAACTACGAAAGAAATAGAATGGGAAAAAACTATTTCTGAGATGTGATTTCCTTCATTTTTAGTGGTGTTGGAGTTAATAAAATGAATTAGAAATGATTAAGTGTACCTTATAATTTATTCCTTAAATATATATATATATATATATATATATATATATATATATATACATATATTTTATAGAAGGAAAGATGAAGATAACAAATTGCATAAAATTACATAACATTACATAAAGTTACATAAAATTAATACAAAATTTTATTACATAGACTACTTTACGACACTTCAATTATCGTTAATTCTATTATCATTAGTATGTATATATATATATATATATATATATATATATATATATACATATAATATATATATATATATATTTCTATATATATATATATATATATATATATATATATATATATATATATATATATATATATATGTATACGGTGAGTCAATGAAAAATAATTAGACCTGCAAATGGAAACAGATCAATATCTTCAGTTGTTCAGAACAAGGAGCATTTAGTAAATAAAACTATTTATTCTTTTTCTCTTTCAAAACTTACATTATCATTTTATTAAGAATACAAATACCAGTATTGTACATAAATACACCCACCCACACCCACACACATATGTATATATATATATATATATATATATATATATATATATATATATATATATATATATATATATATATATATATATAGGCGTGTGTATTTATATACAATACTGGTATTTGTATTCTTAATAAAATGATGATGTAAGTTTCAAAGTAAGTGTATATTAAGCATGATAAAACATGCTGTTTTGAATTCATCACATACCCTTCTTTATATTTAAGAGTTTTAGAAGAAGGCATCTGGTTCATGTGCTTTTTTGTCCGCTCCCTACTCGTATACTACGCCAGTTGTTAGATATGAGGTAAATGAATGATTAGTTCTTTTACAATAACTTATTATACTTCTCTAGTGTAGGTTTTTATTCATTCTAAATTCTTTGGAACGTTGGTTTTTAAAAGGACTTGTTTTATGATTCTACCTCTCCCGAGAAATTCGATTTGCGCGTATCTCAGTGATCGGAGTTTGTAGGGTCTAGCAATAGTTACTAAGTGCTGCAGTTAGTTAGGCAACTGTACACTAGCGACAGTTTCTGATAATACGCGTAAGAGACCGAAATTCGCTATCACATTTGTTTTCCTTTTTGAATCTTGTTTTGACAGGGAAGTTGTTCTATTTTTCTGAAAGGTTGTTATTACTTGCAATACAGCTATTCCTGATGCATAAACAATGTCAGACGTTTTTTCTCATAGTAGCACCTACTATACGAGCTCTAATATAATTGCACTCTTTGAAAATCTCATAAAAAATATCATCTTTATTAATGTTAATCAGCATTTTCTTGATAACATCTGAACATAAAACAATTTAGTAATATATTAACGAACACTAATAAAAAGCTAAAACAAATGATTTGTTCACGTTTTAATAGGTATTTCAAAATGATGATTATATGATTACAACTTTCGATAATATTTTGCCCAACCCTGTTTATAAATATATATATATATATATATATATATATATATATATATATATATATATATATATATATTAATACGGATTTCCCCATGATATGATGTCTATTACGTAGCATTGTGTTTATTAAGTTAACGCTAAGACGTTTGAAATGAAATGAAATAAGTATATGCAGGTTATGCTAAAATTAATCCCAGAAGTGGGCGATGCCGCGAAATGATGGTTCATGAAGCTGTGAACACGTTGGTTATTGCCTTTGACGACTGATATTTTGATGGGAACGCAATGGCATTGGATGATTCGATACTAATTGAAAGTGTGTGACTTCGGAAAAAGAGAAAATATTTCGTTTCAGATGCAGCTTTCTTCAAAATTGCATGCATCATCATCGAAATAAAATGCATCAATAATCTCCCACGCATTTATATAACTACTTTTCTTGCTACCTTTTCTCATACTGTAAACGTTAACATCTTGCTGTACAATTCCGCATTTAAGATGACCCTTAGAATGTCAACCCAAATAACTGTAACCTCTTACGTATCAGTTGCAAAATTCCACATTTCTGGTTAACTTAAGTTTTTTTTATTGAAAAAAAACTTGAACATGCGATTCAGCTAGGCTCGGTGAAATTCTAGCATGGCTACAAGCATTGCCCAGACTAAAAAATAGAAGAGTTAAACAGTGGGTGTAATATGTTACTAGTAATACTTCATTCTCTTTCTCTCTCTCTTTCTCTCTCTCTTTCTCTCTCTCTCCTTCTCTCTCTCTCTTTCTGTATGTGTGTGTGTCTCTCTTACACTCAGTATTCAACTCTCTATCTATCAAAATATCCCTATATTCTATCCCTTATCCCTTATTCCTTCTTCTTTTCCCTCTCCGCTTAATTTTCTCTATCGATCCACTCTCCTTCTCGCTTCCTCTTCCATATTTCTCCATCAGCATATATCTCTATCGCCCCATCCACAAAACACCTCTCTCTCTCGTTCTCTCTCTGTCTCTCTCTCACTAGCTATATCTCTCTCTCTCTCTCAATACCAAGTATTATTTCACACCAAAGATCGATGGAAAAATCGCTTAAATATTTCAACTATCTGACAACTGTGTTTCCTGTTGATCACAACAATAATGCATACTGCAAAAATATATTCTGACCGGAGAACTGCGGAAAATACTACTTTGTGCGTGTTTCTTATGTAGTTTCTGAATTCTAAGTGGGTACACATAAAACAGGCGTTTATATATAATATATGAATCGTATATCATAAAGCACTTGCAATTAGTATTTTGTTAAAGTGTTAAATAATACAAAGTAGTTAAAATATACAAATCCATGAAAATTGCTCATAATATATATATATATATACATATATATATATATATATATATATATATGTATATATATATTTTTTTTTAAATTTTTGTTGGTGATTTTATTCCATTAATTGCGACAAAATATATGCTGTTTAATTAATGCTCGTAAAGAACGTCAACTCTTCAAGCTATAATGGAATCAAATGGCAAAGATTTTAAATTCAACCTCAACTGGAAATTGAAGATGCATTAGAGGGAGGGAGGACAGAGATGGAGCTCTGCCTATAACGGGGACATGAGAAGGGAGGGGGAGAAGGGGAGACTCCAACAAGTAATGTTTCAAAAAGTTGCGTGGGAGGTTCTCTCGTGTCTGGGCCATCGTGACCTCAATTCCAGCCAGGGCGGGGGGGGGGCAGGGGGGTTTAATTTATAATGAGAATAGGATTATAATCATAGAGTTATGACTGTCATTTTTGTTGTAATAGGTAATTATCGTGTACATAACAATGTGTGATAATTTTAATTAAGAGTATTAATTGCTACTTTTGCATTCTATTTTGATATAGTTATTTATGGCTTGCTAAGTAATTGTAGTGAATTTTGTTGTGATAATATTTTTAATTGTGATTATATTATACTACAATCAATACTAGTGGAATCATTATATAAAAGAAGTTTAATGGTGTTACCATTTTTAGTATTAATAAAATCTATTACAATAACAATAATAATAACAATGCCAATCATACCTACGATAGTCGCAGTGATAATAGCATTAATAAAAATAAAAATAAAAATAACAAGATAATAATAACAATAACGATTATAATAATAATAATAATAATAATAATAATAATAATAATAATAATAATAATAATAATAATTATCACCATTATTACCATCCTGCTACTTGCGAAGTCATTGGGCGAAATGTGTCTACAAGTGATGGTAGGCTTTTATAGTTCTACTACCAATGACAAGGACAAAGTACCAGTCAATAATTAAGTGTTCAAGATAGTAATCGAAGGATTGAGTAATTGAGATTAGATTGGTCTAAGTTATATCAGAGTTAATAGCTGTCCCAGTTATGGGTTTAGGTGGGAGATGATTTTGGTAGAATTGGTAGTATGACTGAGAGGCTATTGAGGCTGAGAATTATAGGTAATACTTAGAGATTTGATGTTATTGATAGGTTAGTGGGGTGATTATAATTTTATAGATTCATCGGGACTTGTTGACGTGGGGTTGGGTGGTAAATTTGGGTGGTGGGTAGGGGGTTATAATGTGTTTTGAGGTAGTGTTTACTGGGGGGTTAATGTAATCATTCATTTTTGTAAAAAAAAATTTCTATTTTTAAAAATTATGTGGGGATTTGGTGTGGGGTAAAGGTGAGGTATGTGGGTTGCTAAGGAGGTTGAGTCTACTATGTTTACAGTTGATAGATGTCTCTTGTTTTCTATTTAGGAGTTTATTTTTGTCTTTAAAACGGATAATTTCCAGTTTTTCATTTAAACATGATCTACATGGTGAGTTTATTTATTTGCAGGTGCTAGATTTTTTCAAGATTTCCACTTTATTATGGGAGTTTCTTTTTTTGTTTTTATTTTATGGTAGTGTAGTAAACGTCAAGTTTGGCCAGGATGGTCAGGGTTGTTGAAGGAGAGTTTATGGTTGTAGAATCTTTCCTTGAAGTTGTTAGCTGCCAGACCAATATAATAGTCTGGGATGGGTTTTCGGTTGAGGAGATAGATGCCTCATAGACCACTTGGGTTGATAGGCACTTTTGATTTAGGGGGCAGTTTGATTTGTTATTACAGTTACATGTTCTTCTAGGATTTGCGGTTACTCAGGTGTTTAGTATTTTCATGTTGTGCTTTTTAAATTTATATATATATATATATATGTACGTATGTGTATATATATGTGTGTATATATATATATATATGCGTGTGTATGTGTATATAATAAATGTATATATATATATATATATGTATATATATATATATGCATATATACGTATATATATATATATCTATTATAAAGAGAAGGAGTAGAGAAAGAGAAACACGTACGTTTTTATATTTTTTTTTGTTAAAACTAATCACCAAGTCTTCTATACTAACAACGTGTATGCTCATATTTTTATATACTTCCTCAGACTAATCAACAGCAAATAATAAGAAAAACATGATACAATGCTTGTTCTCTCTGCAGAAAACATATTATTTTTATATACTTAGATTAAAATATAAGACATAACTTGCACTGTTAATACTTCTAGTTTTCAATTATTTTAATATTTTAAACTTCTATATGCTTCTATGTGAATGACATGTATTTAAATTTGTATATATATATATATATATATATATATATAGAGAGAGAGAGAGAGAGAGAGATAGAGAGAGCGAAAGAGAGACATAAATATGGAGAACTAAGAAATTGACACATAAATAAAACAATAATAACACTAAACGCACTCTTTATAAATGATTTAGCTATTTTAAACGAGCGTTGCAAATTATTACAATGCTTAAAATATATGAGCATAGCAACTCTTATTTCATAATTTTATTTTCAATTTCTCGATTCGACTATGTTTTCAATGTATTCGAGTTTGGTTTGTTGTTATTAGTACTTAGAAGTTATTCCGCCAATGGCTTACCTTTTTTATCTGGGTCGCCAAGAGGTTTATGTACTTTGTTTCTTCGGTGAAGTGGGAGGGAAGCTTATCGTCTTAGGCGGTTTTACCATGAACTGCGGATGAATCTCATTCAGGAATGTGTATGTTGAATGCTTACTTACAGCGCTCGTTGGCCCCGTCAATTAAACCATGATCTTCCTGGGGAGATTGATTTACAGAAAATCATATATAGGACCTAAATTATTGCAATCACTCTTGCTAAAATTGACCTACAATTAATGGCAGTAAAGGAGTGCTTTTATATTCTAATATGTTTACTAGAAAACATATATAATATGAGACTGTATATTTTTGCTACAATATTACTACTCCCCCAATAAAAAGGAGTAGGGAATACTTGGTGAGATGGTTCATGACCACAGAACAGATAGGATCCCCCTAATGGAAGAGGTAATGTCCTTCAGAATAGTAATGCCATCAAAACAAATACTACACAACGACATGAATTGTGCATTAAAATATAGTACATTAGTCTGGAATACGATATTAAATAGAATTGAGTATTAAAAGATAGAGCAATAGAACATTTATCATATTAGTAACATAACACGTTGATGAAACACTGACACACATTATCCTTGTTGGGGTCAGAGTTGATAGGAGAGTAATAAGTACTGACGTGTTACTTTGCATTCTGCCACGCTAAAATGTTGCAGCTTGGCAACCGCTTGGTGTTTAATGTGATAGCAAGTACATCAATTATTGAAAAAATGTGCAGCATTGTAATATCATTTATTAGAACAAAATATGACTTTGCGAACAACAGCAAGCTTGCTTGATTGCTTGATAGAATTTACATACGTGACCGTATGGTAATTCGGGCACGGTAATAAGATAACCAAATCCCAAGTTTGTTGGAACCACAAGACTCTGTGAAGTTCGCTAACGAACTGAGTTGAATCATTCCGAAAATAAGTAGACACATATAACAAGATGAACGGAAATATGTTCCCTGATTTCAAAGTCCACCTCATCAGAGTGCGTCTATTATGCAAGAGTGTGCGACATTAGTAAATCTTTGAAAACCTAATAGATACAAGTAGGAACAAAATGGAAAATGAATAGAACTATACTAGACGTACCTTTAAAGCGTGGGATCACAAACACAACTACAATTTATTTTATTTTGATTTTATTCTAAAATTTCAAAACAGTGATAGCTTTTTTTAAGATATGCTTATTACATATTGCATATCTAAAAGTATACGTCCCTGAAATTGTATATTATCTATCTGCGGGCTAGTTATATCATTATTTTATATAAGTAAAATAATGAATATGTGCTATCTAATTTAAATAGTGTATGCTGTGTGTGCAGACATACGCATGTAAATGAGAAGATTACACTAAACCAGGTAGCCACGAGTCACTCGTTCTGTAAATTTCGAGCGTGGTATAAGATTTGAGATTGCTCGAATCAACGTAAACAATAATACATACATTGGTAAGTGAGAGAAGGATTAGTGACTTGTTTATTTGATGAAGAATCAAATCAAATTTGTTACAATTAAAGCATACTTGTTTTCACACTTGACTAAGCCCAAGAATTGAGGTATATTTTGGCATCTATTTTGTTTTATGAACTTATATAAGAAAAAAAGTATTATGGGTACACACGTTGAGTTACTTATTATAACTTATATACATACATTTAGAGCAATAATATATATATATATATAAATATATATATATTTATATATATATAAATATGTGTATATATATGTATATATATGTATAGCCATGCCTATTTTTATGAAGTTGATTTTAATTTCATTTTATTGATATACATGCATTAACATTTAAATTAACTTATTACAGAAGGTAGCCACTTTGGTAACAATGTACATATTAACAAGCCCTATACGTTTTCGCGTAGAAACCTATGATAAAAAGTAAATACTATATACAATTGAAATACAGAAATAGGCTTACATTTACTGTATAACTATATAATTGTTTATACAAAATCGGACACAAATTTCATTTCTAGTGAAAACAACGTTTTGCATAGATAAAAAAGTACACAACTCTAGTCAAAATCGAATATCGATTTTTGTAATTCAATGCTATACGTGTCGCATATTTCCCAATATATTACAATATTATATATATATATATATATATATATATATATAAATGTACATAGATTTATAGTATAAGAGAAACACTATATTAAGCCGTACTCTAGGTTATTAGTATAATATTAAAAGAGAACTCAGTACGTTGCAGGATGGATAATCACGACGAAAGATTGAATTACAACTATTTGTATACATCCCAATGCACGGGAGTCCGTCACAGGATTGGAACTCATGACTCATAGATTAAGGTCCATCAAACTTTAGATTTTCCTTTGGTGATCGGACATGTGAAACATTTTTTTGAATGCATTACATTACATATTTTACGTAATATATATATATATATATATATATATATATATATATATATATATATATATATATATATATATATATATATATATCAATGAGAAATGTATTTAAAAATGATTAAAAATGAAATCCTATTTTGTCTGGAAAAAAAATAAAATAAAATAAATAAGCGTGTTTTCAACTAATTACAATTAATGATAATGACACGTGACATATTATATTCCCGCATCGTTTTGCTGTAAAAAAAAATTAAAATAGCGATTAGAATAATAGTTCAAAATTACGAATCGCAAGAATGAGTTATAGTATGTAATACAATTTAACGGGGCTAGTGCACACCTGCAAGCGTCAATGATATTTATGTGGGCTTCCTACTAAACTTATGAAATTATCATTTTCAATCATAAGACACGTATTCTAGGCAGCACGGTAAGTATGTTTGGCAAATTATTATTTATTATGTAAATTTTATAATTGAAATAATGTTTTGCTCTACGCCGAACTAACCGACCCCCTCCCCCCCAAAAGAGATAGTAACTCCTAAATAAAAAATCATAGGCAAAATGTTGTCATTATTACATTGTAACACTCCAGAGCTATTTAAACATGTTTTATGTTGGATGCATTTCTTTCAAAATGTAATTATATTGAAGCACAGACAAACTGTAAGATACAGACACAAACAAGAATAGTTCATTTGCTATAGGGATCGAATGCTGTATTTATTTTGCTTAAAAACAAAATCTAATGAAAATTAAAACAAATGTTGACCTGAAAAAGACCTTATTCGATTAAACTTATATTAAAAACATTATTATCATTGCAATACTATTATAATGAAGTATTTGAAAAATAAAATCGGCAATGGTTCTGATAATTTTATTTATATTTATCTAAAAAAGAATATTAAAAATGTCTAAATACCTTTTATAATTAAAAATGCTAATATATATTTTATTATCTAGCAATCTAAGTAGATGTTGTATTAGATATTAAAAAGTGCTACCAATGTTAGATACATTTTTCAAGTCTAAATTGTATGAATAATTTGATGGTATACAACTATTTATTTGATTATGTCTTTAAAGTGGTGATAAATCACTAAGTAACACGTAATCAAGTTTAACGAGGGCATTACACACAATAACGTTTCTAGATACATCTAACCTCCATCCCTAACAAATTGATATTTTTCTTTTCTCCGACGATATTCTTGAAAAACAATGAATACAAGTTAGAAAATTCTGTTTGACCTTCAAATTTGTTTCTTATTTCTTTCTTTTCTGCGGCAATTTTAATGTTGTGTACGTCTTTTCAAAACGAATAGAACACTTGATTCATTTTTCTAAGATATATATATATATATATTGTACAGACTATCTAAAACATAACCGTGACCACAAACTACTAACCTAAACGTCAATTGAGCAATGATGGTGTTTTAAACAACTCCCAGCAATCGTTTCCTTATTATTATATATAGTCGTATATAAAATATCGAAAAAATACAGCATATATACATACATATATTTATATATGTCATTAACTTAAATACGTGAACATTGCTTCAGTTATAATATGCTATTTTGCGAAAGCTCGTAAATATAAAAAGGGACATAATATTTCTTGTTGAACATATACTCATATAAATCCCACGTAATTAAAATTGTTCATGTCTGCCAGTGCATAACAATTGAATAAAAATGTCAGTTTTCACGATGAATACCATCCGCAGTTGTTTTATTATGCACCTTATCCTACCATCTTTTTCTTTACTTTTATTATATCACGTCGAACTAAGAGCAAGTGTGCCGGAAGAAAATTGTCCTTTACACGGGCCCATTATTTGTTTGCCATATAGCCATCCATTTCCAAGGAGGCAAACACTCCGTTGCAGTTTCCAACAGCATATAGAAGCTACTAGAGTGACTTATATTTCCCTAATCTGCGTGTTTGTTTATGAATAAAAAAACATATGAGTTCAAACTTTCATAGTAACTGCACACATCCACTGCTGAAAATGAGGTATATACATACACAGTGATCAACATTCAACAGGAACTTTAAGTTCAGTTCGTGTATGTCTCTCTCCATTAAATGTCTGTCTGCATGCTCTCTATACTTTATTTCCTCCCTTTCACTTATTTTCACGTATTATTTCTGTTAAATAATTTGCAACATTTATTTACGACATTCACTTTTTTTCTCAGCATCTAAACATTTATTCACGCATGAAAACTTCGCACAGCGATAATAATGGTAGATTTACTAGTAAATAGTTAACTGTGTTAAAGTGAACAAATCTAATACTACTAAGCTTTTTTCTTAAATCCCTTTGTCAAATTTGATCAAACACTATTACTTGATTTTAAGTTTTGAAAATGTCAACAATTGTAGGTTTAATTAAGCTAAATGGGCTTGATAAAAAACTGAAATTAAGAGAACCCTGTTTAATTAGTGTAAAATGACTATAGATTAAATTCAATGCTAATTTGACATATCGAAATTTTCAAATGGAAACTTGTACCCACAATATGTAGTCTGATCCCTTTGATAACTCTACAAGAAACGGAAATTTTGAGAATATTTATTAATTCATGCATAAAACTAGTTATTAAAATTTAACAAAAATAAAAAAATATCTGAACTTGTACGTATGTTTTCAACACCATTTCACTTACTTTTCATGAAACTAAATTAAAGTAAATATATCCCACATTACGACCCCTTACCCTATACAGTTGTGTTTCAAAATTCGTAAGGATTGGTTTATTAGTTTGAGATTAAATCTAGTACATTAAAATATGTACATATCCCTTACTTTATGTAGATATATACACTGATTCAACGGGTAACGGGGTACTACTCTATAGATTCCTGCATTTCCGAACAGGGGTTGTCAGTCTGAATTATATAAATTTAATTTTAACGCATACTCGTTTTTATTTTGATTAAACGGTCCTGCCCTTACATGACTTACATTTTAGTGAATCAAAAAATTGATTAAGAAAATTACTACAGTAGAATATAAAAATAAGTTGCGAGTTAAATCTCTGAGGAACGTACACACTTTAGAATCGAGCAATATATGTTAAAGCAAGGTTCGTGAAATTAGGACAGACTAAACTCGTTTAAGATTCCGTTATAAACTGCCATGAAGTTAAAGTAACCGACAGAAGCATGACAAACCAGAAAACATAGCACTCAATTAGACGAGGACAAACATCCCAAAGATAAAATTATGTATATTCATTAAAATCGCAGTTTATCCCGTAGTACACGCCTATTTAAATACCTATATACGGACATATGATGACGGCTGTAAATAATTCGCTTGTCTAAAACACTTGGTTAACCAATGCCTGTGCGGGAAGCTATTTGAAGTATGGTAGGGTTTTGCATATAACAAATTACACTTTTTATGCGACTGCAACCTTGAAGCAAAAAGGCGTGCAAGTCTGCACCAATGGAATAAATGCTCGTCATATATATTATAAAAGTGTTGAGTCTTGTTGATTCCTAACTTAAACGAAGACTGACATAAAAATATCTATCATTGGATTACGTTTACAAACACCAACCTTAGCAGTTTAATCTCTCGGCACATCATACCTCACACACACACATATATATATATATATATATATATATATATATATATATGTGTGTGTGTGTTTGTGTGTGTGTATTTCTATGTATGTGTATGTCTGTTCATATGTATGTATGTATCTATTAGTACACATTTTCATACGAGAGATAATGCACACTAATTTGATGAGAGTTGCTTCCCGTTTATGAAAGAAAGATTAATCAAATTTAAATTTAACAAAATCGTTAATAAATTCTATTCTGAATTTTAATGATAACATTTTACTAAAATCATAACAGCATTACATAATTTAAGAGTAAGTAGATAAGTTTAGCATATACATACTATGGTCATGGTATAAATTAAAACACATTTAGCCGTTAATCATTAAAATGCAGTTTTACATTATTAGGGAAAACAAATACATAAATACTGTTAGAATAAATAAAAAAGCAATAGTATATAATTTATGGAAATAAATAAATAAACATCTATTAAATAGTTACTTTTATTTAAATAAATATAACACTTCATCGGTAACGTCAAATATAAGGTACCGAAGAAAAAAAAGAAAAAAAGCCTTTATGTATAGTTTTATCCCATTTGCTGCGGATATAACTATTTACTGCGTTATAAGCATATAACAATATTACCATTCCGTATGTGTCTTAGAGATAGGAAACACCCACCATTTGATAAAGAGGTGTTCCTCGAAATATATTATGGAACACGGCCACTCATATTAAATCATAGTGTTGAAGTCTTGCGTACGGAAGTTAGATTTGCCACAAAAAATAAATTAATAAAACATCCCTCTTCAAAATAAGCATTTGTTTTAGTCTTACTTCTCAACACCGACATATTTTCATTCCTTGCATTGTGATAGCCTTCTAATACTCCTACATATACGTATTACACACTATGCTTCGCGCAAACCACCTCTGCTCATATATATATATATATATATATATATATATATATATATATATATATATATAAGTATACATTTTTATTTATACAAACATTATTGGTTACATATGTGAATACATGTTTCGGTTGTACTCTTCACAGAGAGTCAACCTCTTCAGATCAAAGACTTTAGATATATATATATATATATATATATATATATATATATATATATATATATATATATATATATATATATATATGTAGATTGCCGTTGACCCCAAAAATATATGTTGGACACATAAATGGTCGGGTAATCTCGGTGAGTAAAGCGGGTATCCTGCTGGGCTTGTTCTGTAATTATCTCTGGCCTGTTTGGTTTGGTGGGGTGCTAGCTCCCGCAAGTAGGTAACATTGATATAAATAAGGGCGCACAGTTACATTTCGTGTTATATAATACAGACGCACTATATCAAATGCACCATAATAATATACAACAGTAAACTATTCATACAACTGGACACAGTACATGCACAATTCACAATTCTACACACACACAATTATTTAAAACAATAAATAAACGTAAACATTTTTACAAGAATAATTTATTTTACGAATTATATTGCCCACTTTAACATTGTATTTCTATGATTAGTAATAAAAAAAACACTACTTAAATTGACTATACGACCACCACACAATCCAGTAGAGGTAACTACCATTTATCAGGCAAAACTACTTGAAGCACACACTTTGGCAATCTAAGTAATGTTTATAAACTTGGGAGAAAACAATCAAATTAACCATATTCACATTCTAAGAAAATAGATCGGATTATTTGGTAATATGGATATAGAATCGAATACTATGTTTTTATAATTCAGTATTTTGCAACATTATAACTGTTGATTATGAATCATACTATTTTTATACCTCTTATAATTTGATTACGTTCGAAGCGCGGTCAATGATCAAACGTATAATTGCTTAATGCTTAAGAATTTGATACCGCAAAACACTTTAAAATGTTGAGACTTGTTTCGTAATTCACAGTATTGATTGAAGAATATTAAGGGCTTCAACGATTTGTAATCTTTTGCTGTTGGTATCGTGGTTTATTATTTTGGCATTGTTAAATAGTGTGCGACTATATCTAAACAATCAATAATGTGAATTACGAAACTAGTCACAACATTTGAAAGTGTTTATCATAGTAATTAACGTTACAACATTCTTAGACATTAATCAATTATATATTTGAATCCTGACCGCGCTTAAAATGTGATCAAATGCTTAGCGAGTATGCAATCAAACTTTTGAATCTTGCACGCTCTTAGAACGTAATTACGCTCTTATGTAACCTCTTAATATTATAGACGCTATTTTAAGTTGTAAATTATTAGCCGTTGTAATTATAAAAAAAAAACTCCACATAAAAGACATATTTTAAAAATCATTTGACCAATCAAATTGAAAGTACTCGGGAATAAGGAAAGAAAATGGAAGTAGAAACCCACGGAACTTACATGCAGAAATTTGACAAAAACACCATCCGAAAAATTGAAAGGATAAAAAAAGGTTGATCAAGCAAAAAAACAGTGTTATTTCATAATGTTTGTCTGAATGTGCATATGCTGCCAAAATACACACACAATATATATATATATATATATATATATATGTATATATATATATATATATATATATATATATATATATATATATATATATATACCCCATCTCATCCAGTTTTCGTGACGTCACCAGTTTGGAAGCTCTTGAGTCGGTCGGTCACTTGATACTGCGGGTGCAAAAGTTGCTGCTCTGATGAAGGCCACGGTTCTCGCAATCACCGCACTCCCACGCTGTGATTGATATGTCAGTGGGTGACCGTCTGGGATGTCAGCAATTTGGTATCGCTGTAAAGTGAGCTTTATTTCATGCATAATAGTAGAATAAAAGGAAGTAAATCTGTAACGGCGTAGTCTGTTGTGGTTTTTTTAAATGAATAATTATTTAAAAAACTAAATAAACATAATTTACATATATTTGTCTCAACTCAAGGCATTTCGGTAATATCACAATGCAGCGTTTTCTAGTTGGACTTACGGACTCTAGTAATCCTGGGCGACTTGCTCGTTTGTCAGTAAAGTTCTGGGCGTGAAAAGAACACCAACTGACTGATGGGATGTTTTCGATGAGGGATGAACACTGAAGCGAGCTTTTTCGTCCGGTTCTTTCGCTAACAAACTCGCTGTCTGGTTGACTGTCTGACTAATTTCCGTAAGCTATTCTGTCTCTTCTTTTATCTGGACCCGTCCGTCCCGAAGTGCGGCCGAATATTTGCCAGCATCTAGTGGAATTCATTAGACGAGAACAAAAATGCATGCTTGTCCCGTAATCCTCCTTCTCGTCAAGACGTGCGACACGCCCTCTCGATCCGGAGCGGTCGGCACCGACCCGACCCGACCCGGAAAGCGACTACGGAGGTCCCTTGCCTATCGTCATCGGGACGTACCAAAAATTGTTTATATACCTTAATTTTTATTAACACTTGAGAAATAATTTTATTTCTCTCTTCGGGAGTCTATAAAATCGATCCGGTCATACAGCTGACCGAGTTTTCTTTTGCCCATATCCGAGATATAATTACGGTCGTCATTTGCCTCATCTACACAGGACGCATCACTTAAAAACATGGCTTAATTTTATATTGACACTTTGGAAACACAATGTTATTCTTTCTCTCAGGGAATCTATAAATGTGATCCTGTCACACAGCTAACCGAGTTTTCTTTTGTCCCAATCCGAAAAATATTACGACCGTCTCTGAACTTATCTACATCGAGAAGCGTCACTTAAAAACATATTGCTTAATTATATATTGACACGTGCGAATAAATTATATTTTTTTCTCTGGGAGTTGATAAACGCAACTCAGATGCTATTAATCAGCTATCCAAGGCTTTGTTAAAAACGGCTCAGTGGCATTTCTCATATCGTCGTGTGAT